>PVIU01000479.1:0-11097 GCA_004026605.1 Ondatra zibethicus | reverse complement strand
GCACAGGTGACCATTACACACAGAACTTGTGTCATTGTTCAGTGAAGACCGAATGTTTGGATGGCAGTCTTGTTTCCTGTACCCCCTGTACTGAGACCTAACACACATTGCTGTCTTGAGACTGTGGCAAACTGTTCTTTGTCCACTTGCAGCTTTCCGGCCCCATAAAGCCACACCCTAAACTTGTGCTCTGTGAGGCTTTACAGACCTGACCCTCCCATCTTAGGCCATCTCAGGTTGAGTTTTCTGGTTTTTTCATTATCTGAAAATTTATTAAGATGTGATGAATCTCAGCCTTTAGTCTTAGTTTCGGTGTCATTTTGAAAGTGAAAACACCAGCCAAACAGCAACTGTATTAAAGTGTAACTCGTCCATCATGGGTAGAGAACAGAACATCTCCAAACTAAAGTCCAGGAAGTTCTAAAATGCATGCTCATCCTTTGTCAGCTCGAGGGATGAGTCAGCAGTTTGTTAAGGCCAGCACACCTCCGCTTGGAGCTTGGACTGAGACAACGGTGCCTGTCCAGGAGTGCAGAACTCTTCAAGTGCAGTGAGTCCAAGTTTGGGTTTAGTAACGACAGTTAGAGATGTGAGTGGCTGGAGTGTGATTGCTTTTAGGTTTGAGAAGTGTTAGCCGGTGCCTGGTGGATGTTAGTAGGAATGCGTAGTCATTACGTAGTTAAGGCGTTGGGTAAAAGGATTTCTGACCGCTTAGTTCGGGACAACCCTGGGTACTGCCCCGCTGTAATGAGGACAGAGGTCAAGGTAGCTTTGTTGCTACCAGTCACTGTAGTGAGGGTGTTTACAGTCGGTGGCCCTTCCTCTAACTCAGCCACTTGTGTAGTGTTTGAAGCTCCCAGAGGCCTGAGCTGGGATCCTTTGGGCCTGTTGTAGTTCTGGAAAAGTAATCTGAGTGCTTCATTCTGTGAGGTCTGATCAGTGCACTTCCAGTCACGGATGGAGCGTTCGGAAGGTGGCCATGGTCTGGGTCTGGGTCGTATTAAAAATGTCGAGTCATTCAGCAGCGAGTACCTGTAGCTGCACAAAGTGCTGTCTTCTGTACTTGGATTGTGGCAGTGCACAGTCTAGACAGAGTTGGGACATTTAGGCTGAGGCCTAATAGGTGAAGAGTTAGCCGCCTGCAGTCGTCCAAGTGGCTGGCATTTGGAGAGGGAAGGCTCTGGGCTCTGCTCTGCGGGTGAGTGGCAGGCGGGAAGGCCTGTGACTGGAGAGTGGCGTGGGCAAGCGGAAGTGATCTGAGAGCGGAGGGCTGGCGAGTGCCCCGAGAGCCCACCAGCCACGTGACTTTTAAGAACATGCTAAGGAACTGGGTATGACTTTCAGAAACTTGAAGAGTTCTAAGGATTTCAGCAAGGAAGATTATGCAGAAACGAATCACTTGAGTGGTGTGAGCTTTGCTAATGTCAGCCCTCGTAAAAAGCTTGCTGTGAGCAGGCCCTGTGCTCAGTCCCTTTCCCTTATCATGCCACAGAAATAGCACAACCTCTCAGGGAGGGACTGAGCTACAACACATTAATCAGCTTGTCCAAGCCGCCGTGCAGCTGTGGCAGAGGTGGGATTTGATCCCAGTTAATCTAAGATTCTCAGTCCCAAGCTGTTAGTGCTAAGACACTCAGGAATCTATAAACTGAGTATTTTTACAACTGGTATTTGTTTTTTTGGTTTTTTTTATACTTTTTAGATTTTTATTTTTAATTTGTGTGTGAGCATCTGTGTAAGTGTGTACATAAGAGTGTGTAGGTGATCTCAGAGGCCAGAGGCCTTACACCCTGAAATTGGAGTTACAGGCAGTTAGTGGGTGGTGGAAACTAAACTCCTGCCTTCTGCAAGAAATAACAAGAGCATTTAACCTCTGAACCATTTCTACAGGCCCTGGGATTATTTTTTTAAATGAAGAACAACATGTCAGAGTACTTTGTATGGGTGTAAGGATTAAATGCTAATATATGAAGGTTTTCATATTTTAATTTTATGTAACTATGTTGGCACACATCTAAACTTGGGAGGTGTGTACAAGGATAAGCATTGTAGAAACAGGACTTGAGTGCTCGGGTTAGAGCTGGAGAGAAGTGTAGGGCTCAATGGTAAGGCTGAGGCAGCAGAACTCAGCGGAGAATTGTGTATGTGTGCCTGGCAGAGAGGAGTGTGAGGAGTGTCCCAAGGGTTCCATGGGAGCAGTGAGTGTGCTTACTCCACCAGTAGGGGGCCTGACCTTCGTGGGTCCTCATGTTTATTCCAGCTCCTGATGCTTGCTGCTCTCAGCTGTCATTGCTAGCACTTGGGGCTGGTATCCTACCAGTGCGAATGCTCACATCCTACCTGAGGGACCTGAACCCATGATGTGTAATTTGTAACTGAAAGATGCCTGAGCAGGGGTGATAAACCAGATTTGATTCTCTCTGAGTCTGAAGTAAGCTGTGATCCACTGTACCTCAGAGAAGCAGTGGGCCATGAGGCCAGTGGTGAGGGTGGCTTTTGATGGAGTCACCTTGAGATCCAAAGAACTTTTAGGTTATGCTGTGCCATTTTTCTTTCCAAGGAGAAGAGAAACATGGCAAGTCGGAAAGCCATTGTGAGGTGAGACAAGGGCACGCATAGAACTTGGATGGACAGTGTGGAGTCGAGCTCCTGATATCACACACTGATGACATCAGTCTCTAAGCTTTCACACTTTCACTTGGCTGTGTGGTGTTCACTAGAATGATCGTGATAAGTGTAAGACTAACACAGTTGGAAGGGTTTAGCCTGGGTGGCTGGAAAGCATGAGAGCCATCATGGGGCCGGGTGATGGTTATGCCATCTGCCGTGGCTGGCAGGCCGGTGTGGGCAGCTGCCTTGAAGGAGGACACGTGTGGCTCCTGAACTCCCACCTATAGGAGATAACAGGATTGTGGAAAGCTAATCTCTACTATTCCTTGCAGTTCTTAGTAATTCCTTTTGCTGCTAACGGAATCATGAAGAACCATTTTAAGAAGAATCTGATCGCTCCTTCTGTAAGGGTACAATCCCAAAGTTCCATTCACCTTCATGTTTAGTGTTGATGTCACCGTGATGTTGTATGGTATGCTGGGTCAGCTAAAGGAAGGCTGCATCCTTAACCCAAGGCAGAGTAACCACATACTAACAGATGTGCCTTTGTTTACACTTCTGCGGAGTTTATCCTTTTACCTGTGTGAAAGCAAACACAGAGTAGAAGAAAATTTATGGATTGATTTTGTGTTTGCAACTAGAACACCAGGGCTTGAGGTGGAGTGAACTTGAGTGGTTCTAATTTCTCCTTTCTTGTCTTGTATGGCAGTTCTCCTTTTAACCCTCTGGAGGTCAGACAGTGAATTAGGTGTCAGAAGAAATGAATGATGCAGAGGGGCTTATGGGTGTCATCTGTGGGGTGCACACTAGTGGGAGTGCTCAACACAGGCCATGGGGACTGCAGGAAAATGCTATCCCTTAGACTCTTAATTACAGTTTCTTGTGTGTTTCAGGGTGTATATATCAGAATAGTCATGCCATACATAATAAGCATACATGTATTTTGGGGTACCTCCTTTCTTTGAGTGCCGGTATTGTCCACATGCTCAAAAACTGTTTGAAAGCCACTTTATATTCAAATGGTGATACTTCGTCTTACATTGTAACATTTGAGGAAACCAAGGCTTTCTGCACAGGCTAAACCATGCATTTGGTAATACCCTGCTTTACCTGACTTTGGCCTCCCAGAGCGCAGCATGTTGAAAGTGAGCTCGAAGATGTGTCCTGACACATGGGAACCTCTTTTCCTGTGCTACGGAGTGCACTTGACCTTGTGTTGATTGGAGCCTCTGGATGGGAAGCTATGCTCTGTGCCTAATCATTGCTCCTCATTGTGGGTGGATAGGGTGCCCATCCCAACATGTGACCTGGCCATATCCATGAACTGTCTCCATGTAGAGGGTGGGATTTGGACCGAAGGTTCTGGCCAGTCCATGGCTCTTATCTCAGTATTTTTCAGACATCTAGGAAGTCCTGGGCTTAGGAAGTTCTTACTCTTTAAGAGCCTTGCCTTAAAATTAGAATTACTGTCATCAGCCTGCTTTGCTTGAAGTTTGTTGAATGATTGTCCCTTTGGAGACTTTTGTCTCCATTTCTGTGTTAGTAACAAGTACATATTTTACTTCATGCTGACAGTTTGTTGTTTAAAACACATATTTCCCCGCCTCCCCGGAATATGCTAAGTGACATCTTCCCTGTGTGTTTGCAGGTCGGTGACAGTTAGAAGCATGCTTTCCACTGCTCTCCCTGATCCCGTCTGCCACCCAGGATGTCTGTGAGTGAGAGCGCAGTGTTTGCCTATGAGTCTTCCGTGCACAGCACCAACGTCTTGCTCAGCCTCAATGAGCAGCGGAAGAAGGATGTGCTGTGTGATGTCACTGTCGTGGTGGAGGGCCAGCGGTTCCGAGCCCACCGCTCGGTGCTGGCTGCGTGCAGCAGCTACTTCCACTCGAGAATCGTAGGCCAGACTGATGCTGAGCTCACCATCACACTGCCTGAAGAGGTGAGGGCCACAGCGCTGGCAGTCCCAGAGCCTCCTGTTACCCAGCTGCCTTCTGATTATGAACCAAGAACAAGCTCTGTCTCCCTGGGGAGATGGGCGTCTCGGGGAGCGTTTCTGTAGCAGCCCTTCTCCAGCTTTTGCCGTAGCAATATTGACGTGTAAAGTTCTCCCTTTGGACATTCATACTTGTTGGACAGTGGAATATGTGGATACAGTCCCCCCAATAGATTTTGGAAGGGTTCTGGCTTAGAGAGTGCTGGCTGTGTGACTCTGTCCCACAGTGGGACAGCTGTGACAGGTTCAGGACATCTCCCATGAAAAGCAGGCACTCTATACGTGTATTTCTCCCTGGTTTCTTTTTCTCTTGAGTCTTTATTCTTTGGGAGGAATAAAATGAGTTGCTGTCTTGGCCGGTGAGATGGCTCAGCAGGTAAAGGCGTCTTGTTGTCCTCAGTTCAATTCCCCGACTCACATAGTGGAAGGAGAGACCAGAAGCCTGCAGGTTGTCCTCTGACCCCCACATGCTCACTGGCGCACACACCCTCCTACATCCCCCACCCTGGAAACAAACATTAATATTAAAGAACAAAATAGTTTAGTGTCTTCCTTGTACAGCCCTGTTTTACATAACCTTCCCATCCCTAGTCTGTGTAACTTCAGCTTGTGAATACTAGGGTCTCTGCCATCTTCCTAGCTTCGGGGGGGGGGGCTTGTCTAGGTAGGTGGGGCTGGTTGCGCTGATTCTCCTGGCTCTGTTTATTGGCATGTGCTTGGGCAGTTATTGCTCTTAGCATATTTTCACATTGGACCCAAAGGGTTTTAAGGAGGCTAGGAGGAAGTGTGTAGAACTTCCGGTGTCTGACATAGTGTGTCATGTTCCTTGTTGGGTGTAATTGGATAATCTGAAAACTAACCCCCAGTGGAGCTGGTGGCTGGTGCTGCATCTCGTCTGTGTCTTGTCTGTAGGGTTGGGGGATGGCTCAAGGGTACCTTACCATTGGTTTTACAAAAGAACATGAGTCCCAATGGTGGCATGCTTTCTACAGTTCTTATTTAAGCTATTTAATGTGACTTTAGAGGTAGAACAAAGTTTGTTTAATGGATTTTTAAGAGAAGATATATATATATATATTAATGCACAAGTATATGTATAGTGTGTATATTTGTATGTTTTATATTTATTCTGATGCACAAGTTTTCAAATATTTGAACTGTTCCATCACAGTGACAAGTTGACGATATTGCATAATATTATTTGGTTGTTTTAGCATATTTTGGAAAAGTTTAATTGAAATTTTTATTCAGATTGTTATAAATTTAGTACGATCTTAAGGAATAATGCTCAGTGTTTCATCAGTAACGTTTTGAAAAATTAATAATGTTCCAGCAGGAATGTTGATGAGATGGCTGTAGTGTTACATGCATTAATTAGTTTCTGTGAGTTCTGTGAAGGTTCCTGTATTCTTCACCAGTTACGATCTGGAACCTGAGGATCCCACATGCTGCTTACGCTAATACCTTCTCGTGCTTGGGCCCCATTCTCCCTTCCCCTCTTCTGTCTCTAGATGCTGGCAACCACTTTTCTGTCCTTTTGTGAAGTTTTGTCATTTCAAAAGAACCATGGAAGTGGGACAATGCAGTGCTATGTGACTGTGTTGGGTTGCCCTTTTCACACTTAGGATAATTTCCTTGATATTACTCAGATTTCTTGTACCAATATGTTATTCTGTGTTGCTAATGAATACTGTATAATAGTTACATCCTAATTTTCCTTTTAAAATGTCTTTTACCCATTGAAGGAACTGAGATTAATTTCAATTTTTATCTGTTACAGATAAAAGTTGCTTTAGGTTCTTAAACCAGAATGTTTTTCTGGTCATAAGGTAGTTTTGCACATTTAATAAGAAACTACCTAGTGACTTTTAAAAGTATCTGTCCATTTGACATCCCTACCAGCATTGGGAGTGACTCAGTTTCACTGTTCTTGAAGAATGTGGTGGTGTTTATTTTAGTAGTTTCGAGCAAAGGGCTGTAAGAGTAGTGTGTTTTAGGAATCTTAGTGCTTTGGTCAGTTTGATAGTAACGCAGAGTTTTAAGTGTAGTTTGTATTTGAACCCAGGGTGAACGCTCTGTGCACATTTGCAGGCTTTTTCAACCCCGGCCATGCAAACACAGCCTCTGTGTAAATGCACAGGGCACAGGGTTCTGTTCAGAGGCCTTGCCTCCCAGAGCTCTCGAGTCTCTGCTGAAGCCGTTCAGAGGCAGGGATTAGAACCTCTGCCATCTGGATTATTAAAATATTATTAGAAATATTTGGCACAAGGTTGTACTCACCTTTTTTTTTTAGATTTGTTTTATATTTATTTATTTATTTATTTTGTGTGTGTGTGTGTGTGTGTGTGTGTGTGTGTGTGTGTGTGTGAGAATGCGGGTACCAGCAGAGGCATCCGATCCCCAGAGCTGGAGTTACAGGCAATTGTGAGCCTTCCCCATGTGGGTGCAGAGAACCAAATGCAGGCTTCTCTGCAAGAGCAGCCAGTGCCATGATCGCTGACCCCTCTCTCCAGTCAATACTTTGGTTTATTGTGCTGTTGTTGATAGTTAAGATATTCCTATAAATATTTTATAAGTACTTCTCATTTTTAAAAGTTCCACTCTATAGTTTATTACTGTTCATATTGTTTGGCCTTTGGGAACTGCACTAGCTTTAGACACCTGGCAAAGCCATTGCCGTTTTCCCCTAGGGGGCTATGAGTGGATTTGTCCTGCTTTATTTCATAGGTGACTTCTTTCCAAGTGGGGAAATCATGGTTATGTCTTAAGGAGTAAACTGTGTTGATGTGGAATTCCTAAAGTGGAGGTTCAGTCCTGTTGAATAGGGGTGAGACCCTACTTTGCCGGTCTCCCTTAGTTTTGCATTTCGTAGAGAGTTATCTTTTCTTATAAATTAAAGTACCTCTTCAGCCACCACAGATAAGTTTGCCTGTCTCTGCTGCTCTTCTCCTGTTGTCCTGGCTAGATAGCTGTTAGGCCTGCTAGTCAGCTGTGAGTGACACGTTTATTTTTGTCTTGTGTGTTAACAGGTGACAGTTAAAGGATTTGAACCTTTGATTCAGTTTGCCTACACTGCCAAGCTCATCCTAAGCAAAGACAACGTTGATGAGGTGTGCAAGTGTGCGGAGTTCCTGAGCGTGCACAATATTGAGGAGTCCTGCTTTCAGTTTCTCAAGTTTAAGTTTCTGGACTCCACCGCGGAACAGCAAGAATGTGCAAGAAAAAAATGCTTCTCCCCCCACTGTCAGAAAGCAGACTTTAAAATCTCACTTTCAGACCAGAAAGATCTAGAAATTGATGAGGCAGAGGAGTACTTGGAAAAGAAAAATATTCAGGCTCCTCAGTGTGACCCCCAAAGGTGTCAGGGCAATGTGAAAGCATCACCCTCTCTCCAAGACAGTGCCAGTCAGACGTGCCAGGCCATGTACTTGGAGAAGGATGGAGCCTTGGCATTGCCATCTTTATGTCCCAAGTACAGAAAATTCCAGAAAGCGTTTGGAACTGACAAGATCCGTACTCTAGAATGTGGCATCAAAGATGTCCATGCTGCTTCTGTCCAACCGAATGAGGCATCTGAATTTGAATGTTTCGGGGGAGCACAAGGCTGTGATGATTTACAAGTGATTCTAAAATGTGAAGGAGCGAAGCCAGCCGTGGAGAGTGAGGAGAGAGAGCGCAAAGACCCCACCCCTCAGTGCCCCATGGCACAGAAAGAAGGGGCTCCTTTCCCTCACAGTTCTGCAGACCCTCACGGGCTCTATTCCCTGCCACTCTTACACGCATACGACCAGTCGGGTGACTTGGGCTTTGCTGGCGTGCAAAGCAAAACAGTAAAAGCAGAGAAACCTTTGTCAGCTCCAGATGCCCAGGAAGAGAAATCGTTTGGTGAAAACCAGGATTTATACCTGAAATCTGAGATGGGCCCCAAAGAAGACAGCAGCAGCCTTGCTTCTGGTGATCGGAGTAGTGTGGAGAGGGAGGTGGCAGAGCACCTGGCCAAAGGCTTCTGGAGTGACATTTGCAGCACGGACTCGACTTGCCAAATGCAGTTGTCACCTGCTGCGGCCAAAGAGGGCTCAGAACAGGGCTTCTCGCAAAGGCGGTCCGAATGTCCCTGGTTGGGTATCAGGATCAGCGAGAGCCCAGAGCCAGGCCAGCGGACTTTCACAACTCTCAGTTCCGTCAACTGCCCCTTTATAAGTACTCTGAGTTCCGAAGGCTGCTCGAGCAACTTGGAAATCGGAAACTACGATTATGTGACGGAGCCTCCACAGGAGCCTTGTCCGTACGCTTGTGTGATCAGCCTGGGCGAAGACTCAGAGACCGACACAGAAGGTGACAGTGAGTCCTGTTCTGCCAGGGAGCAGGAGTGTGAGGTGAGTGGACACGTGACAGATGCGGCGTGGTGAGACTGCGGTGTACGTGTGTTTTCACGTTGGTATGTGTATAGATCATGGGGGAGACCCCCACTTGGGCTGTGTAACTTTTGTAATCAGATGCCCCAGTAGGGAGAAAGGATAGCAATGTTGTCATTGGTGGTTAATGGTAACTTTTGGAAGAGAACATCATGTTCATAGCCCCAGATCATCAAACCTGAGAACAGTCTGTGGTATGTGAGCCATGGTTGGCTCTGAGGAACTGCAGGGTTCTGGTATGTAGGAACGTTTTATTAGACCTAATTTTTCATATATATATATATTGCTTTTACTTATTATTTTGTTTTATTTTTATTTACCCATTTTAGGCATTAGTTTAATGAATATCTTAATAATTCAGCTTGGTTACATGTAGCTACTGACTTAAATTAGCCACATCAAGCTTGCTCCATGGATTCGGTGTGCATAACTTTATATTTACTACTTAATACCTGTTTTGTGTAACATTCTACTTCAGTAATAGTAAGTAGTGACCTGTGCGTTAGAAATTAGGTTTCTTTAGTTTGCAAAAGTCAGGGTTCTCTTTACAGTGGCCATTCTCTCTTAATCGTACTTCTCTTTGTGAGTGCCTCACTTGCTCTTTAGTCTGTGGTGGCAGGAGGTCTGTCCTCAGAAGGGTCCTAGAGCATAGAACGGTGTTAGCTCTCATTGCTGTATTAACAGCGTTTCTCTGGATTTGTTTTTGCAATGAAAAGTCACTGAACATCTATGTCCCATTTCCCTCCTCCCAGCCTGTGACTCGCCGTTCCGCTCTCGCTATTGGTTGCCTGTTACAGTTACTGCCTATAGTAGATAATGTAGGGCTTGCTCTCCGGAATTTGCTTTATTTTATTTAGTATAGTGTTTTTTCTTATAAGGCTGACTAATAGGTCACAGTGTGCCTACTGTGCCACGTTGTCTTTATCCGCTCACCTCAGTCTGTCTGTCTTGGCCGTTGTCAGTGGATGCAAAAAGACAGATGTCACTTGGAGATCTGATTTCAGGTCACGTGCACAAATACCTGGGAGGGGCTCTGGGCCACACGGCGCGCACACAGCTTTCATTCTCATGAGGGCTTGAAGGTGGCTGTCGCAGCGGCTTGCTGACCCCGCCAGCCGTGTATCGAGGGCCATTTCTCCATGCCCCAGTCTCCATCGTGGTCTTTCCTTTACAGCGATGAGAGGGTGTTAGTATGAAGAGGCTGCCTTTCCCTGGCTTTGGGAGGAGGTGGATTGCAAGGCCATGGGGTGCAGTCGCTGGAGCCTTCAAAACAGATGAGAAAATAGTCTAGGAAAAAAATATTCCTAACTTGTTTTCACAGTGTCTCCATTGGCAGCTGAGATGTATAGCTTTTTAAATAAGTCGTATGTTTTTGACAGAAAAGTTTTCTGAAGTGCCATAGAGATGACTGGCATAATGATTCCAGTACTGCATAGTGCCACTGCTGTGTGGTAATATTCAAAGATAAAGCGGATTTTATGACATATTAAAGATACGTTGTTAACATAGTAGATAGTAAAGTACTTATTAACATAGAGTAGTAGATGAATTCCAGTTTGAATGCAGTGCTGCGTGATGACTGTGTCAGGCTTGCTGAAGTGTTTGACTTCTGAATGCTCTCCCAGGCCAGGAGTCATCAGTTGAACTGTCAGTTCTTACTGGGGTGGATTCTGTAGAAACTGGAAAACAGAGGCCTTTTTTTAAGGATTTATCTTACTTAGGTGCACATCTGTTTGGCTGTGTGGGTGTGTGCATACGTGTGCTGGTGTCCACAGAGAACGGAGGGTGGGATCCCTCTGGAGCTGGAGTCAGGCAGTAGTGAGCTGCCTGACAGGCACAGGGTGTAGAGCTCTGAAGCTCTGTATCGCTCCAGCCCCAAGGTCTTTTTATAACACGTTAAACTCGAGAAATGTGACACGTGTCTTCGTCTGTAGCCAATGTACAGTGCGTGTCTTCATCTGTAGCCAATGTGCAGTGCGTGTCTTCGTCTGTAGCCAATGTGCAGTGCGTGTCTTCATCTGTAACTAATGTGCAGTGCGTGTCTTCATCTATAGCTGATGTGCAGTGCGTGTCTTC